>JAVTVY010045672.1:0-21278 GCA_036873755.1 Hanleya hanleyi | reverse complement strand
CCCCAAAAATGACGAAAGAAGGTCAAGTTGACTTTATCGGTCCTTTACATACTACTTATGTCTTCACGTTGTGCACGTTTAGGCGCAGTCTCTATACACACTTAGGCGCATTTCCACAGTTAGACGCAAATTTTCTACACGATTAGGCGCCACGCATAATTAGGCGCGAAATGATTTCCACGAATAAGCGCGTTTCCACGATTAGACGCATATTTCTCACACGAATAGGCGCATTTCCACAATTAGGAGCAAATCTCCTACACGAATAGGCGCAGTTCCACAATTAGGAGCAATTTTTCTACACGATTAAGCGCAACGCAGAATTAGGGGCAAGATGGTTCAAATGATTAGGAGCAGTTACATGATTAGACGCAGCCTCCTTACACGATTAGGCGCATTTACACAAATAGGCGCAAATTCCGTACACGATTAGGTGCAGTTCCACAATTAAGCGCAAATTTCGTACACGATTAGGCGCAGTTCCACCATTAAGCGCAAATTTCCTACACGGTTAGGCGCAACACGTTATTAGGTTCAATTTTTTACACGATTTGGCGCTGACACGGTTAGGCACAATTACACGATTAGGCCCCCCACCAGGGGACTTTTTCATTCCATTCGTGACAATCAATGCTACCTTGGTCGTTGTTAAATAGCCAGGTAGTACAGAGTAGCATGACGGCACTACTGATTAGTTTACGTTACTATAGTGGATTGTATCCACCATAACTGGTGCTGCTGGTGCGGGGAATCTCTATGGGCAATTTTGTATGGAGAAAACATACAACGCCTGATTCTTATCTATCTACATGTCATGATAATATTTCAAAGCACGCATTTCCTTTCAAGACAAAGGGCACTGCTACTCCGTGTCGAAACTCATTATGTATTATTTTCTTTTTCAATTCATTCGTGACAATCGATGCTACCTTAGTTGTCAAATAGCCAGGTAGTACAGAGTAGCATGACGGAACTACTGTTACTTTAGTGGATTGCATCCACCATAACTGGTGAAGCTGCTACTGCGGAGAACCTCGATGATCAATTTTGAATGGAGAAACAAAATATTTTATTTCAGTTACTTGTAATTTGTTCTCATGAATTCTATGCATGTTTCAACAATCAAATGATTATTTTTTTCTGAAGTTTAACTTCTTTTATCGGTTTCACTGTTTTATTAATCCCAATCTGATTGTTTATATTCACCTTACTGAATCGACAAGTATGATTGTAGGTGAATGCAACAGTCCATTTGTCATGCGACCATGAACTGTAGATTGGATCACTTCACATTGAAGCCGGATAACATCTGCAATGTTATAATGAGGCAACATATGATTGTATATCAGATATGTCGACAGTCCATGGTAGCTACCATTTATCTTGGCAACAGTCCATTTGGCGAATCATTGGCCAAGGTTACACGGTTCACGTCAGTTCGGACTGACCGTATTTTGACCTACCATGGACTGTCGATCGATCCGATGATGATACCATGGACTGTCGTAATATCAGACCCACAGAGAATAAACTATCAATGGTTCAATGGTTCGTACGGAGACACCACCCACCCAACACTTGCAGAGCACCGAACCCAAGTCCAGTTTGCTTGTGTCTACAGTCGAATACGGCCTAGATATCAGCCGGACACCGGCGATATTGTCCTACATACGCCTGACGACATCGAGCATTTCAAGGAAGATCCAGTGGATGCCCCCAGTGAACTCTTACCGGACGCCCATCCAGTAAGTGACATCAACAGGGACCATTGGTTCATGATCCGACGATGTTTCCACGTCATCGCCTGCTACTAGACATCTACAGTTTCCGGTTAGAGGCCCTGTCTCGGCTCTTCAAGTACGTGGAAGCCATCTTCAACGATCAAACTACGGCCTTGAAGTTGAATCTGGCGTTTGGTTATGTGCTGCAGCATAAGGAGACAGACCAAGTCCGATGCTTTTACCCGAGCAGTATCATCCGGGTATTTGACCAACCGTTTACCATCACGGATAGGGCGTCGCCAGAGTCCGTGTTGGACCAAGTGGACCAATTGGATGTACTGGAATGGGCCCAACCACAACGCCCCAACACCGAATGGGTCGTAGAGAGGGTGACCAATGTCACCTTTTTCGTTACCAAGCTGACCGACCACCCCATCGGATGAATGTATTCACCCATGCACTGATAGATACTCAGAATGCGCAAACAACTATTTGAGGATATGTTGCCTCAACGGTATCCTGGCCTGCCGGACGACGATTAGAACAAACGGATCAGAGCGAACATGGCCGAAGATGGAACTTTTTGAAATGGGGACTTCTGATTGGACAAGAGCAGCCGAGAATACATCTAACGGGCAAGAACGAATATGACAGATGCAGCGCCAAATGGCGGCCTCTGATTGGACAAGAGGCTACTTGTATTGTAAACATACCCAACGCAGCTCACCCAGCTTGGGTGTGATGTACTGAGAATTGCCCAGTATGGACCTATCCACTGAGCCAGTAGGTCTATGGGCCTATCCAGACCTCCGTGAACGTTTCGAAAAATTTCACCGCTTAGTTTCGGGACCCCGCCCATCGTGTTAAACGTGACGAGACGTGAAAAACAAGATCCCACAACCCATATCGCAATGTCCAGCAGTAAATTTCCCAGTATGGACCTATCCACTGAGCCAGTATGGGCCTATATACAGACCTACCCGGTACCGGGATTTTTCGAAAAATTTCACCGCTTAGCTCCGAGATCATTCCCATCCTAATTGACGTGGTACGTCGAAGAAAACAAGGCCCCACAACCCATAGTAAAATCCACAAAAATGACCACCCCCATAATCCATACAGTCATTTTCCCCTATGTGCAAATGTTCGAATCATTCTTCTATTGTTGAGGTAAAGTCCGTGTTCCGCTTTTTATATTTTCGGAGACAAGTCCTCATTTACATGCACCCATCATGACTTGATAGGCAGGCCCGATAAGCCGGAGACCGATATTAGCCCTTGTGCACCTTGTTGATAGGAGTTTTCCCCTATTTTAGGGGTAAAGTCAGTGTTCGACTTTTCATATTTTTGGGATAAATCCTCAATTTACATGCACCCACCCATGACTTGATTGTCCTGGACGAGCGCTCCACTTTAGCACCTCATGGTGCACTCCACGGTTCCGCACAAATGGCCTAATTTCATAATAAGGAAGGTCGCCTGTTTTTTGACAGCATGGTAATTCTTCTTCCCTTTCTACTAACTGATATCTATAGTATCACGTTGCTGGGCGTAACCATTTCTTCAAACGGGGATATAACAATTGCTTGCCGATCGCTCATACTCGCCACTACAGAGTTAATCGTTTCCGGAATTTAATATCTGGCTGGCCAAAATCCTCACTTTTTCCGGAAACGAAAATGATGATTCCTTTATGGCGATAAAATTTTATAAAAAACGAGAAGGTCGACCCCCTGTTTTTTTTCGCCTTTTTAAAATGCCCGCTGGGCGGAGAAACGCTCACATGTCTAACAAGACAATCATTTCGTTTGTTTTCTCTGGATGATGGGTCGAATTTGACACATTTTCGTACATTTTATGGAGTTTTTCAGAAAAGTTGAAGAAGGTTTAAGGAGGATTGTACGTCTTTCCTTTTCAATTTCAATAGCTCACTTGTCTTCTGGAATAATGGCTTGAGTGTGCCCATTCGGAAAATATATACTTTTACATATATTTAAGGCCGTAGGCCCGAACCCATATCTATTTGTAACCGCACATCATTTAGGCGTGGAATGCACCCTCACTCGACCCACTCGGTTGATTAGGGGCCTCTCTCGCTCCCAAAATGTCCCGAAGATTGGCGAAGATTGCCGGAGAATTTCCCCAGGCTCCCGCGTATTTGGGACTACATTCTTTCCGCCGAGGCTTTTTCCCCGGCATCGCATCACTGCCAGACCGCATCACCGCGGAGGAATACATGCCCCAAAGGTCACGTAACCGGAAGTGCCGGAACTATAGTGACCTTGGCCCCTTGATCACGTGATCTCTCCGTGACCCCCCAAAAATAACGAAAGAAGGTCAAGTTGACTTTATCCGTCCTTTACATACTACTTATGTCTTCACGTTGTGCACGTTTAGGTGCAGTCTCTATACACACTTAGGCGCATTTCCACAATTAGACGCAAATTTTCTACAGATTAGGCGCAACGCATAATTAGGCGCAAAATGATTTCCACGAATAAGCGCGTTTCCACGATTAGACGCATATTTCTCACACGAATAGACACAGTTCCACAATTAGGAGCATTTTTCCTACACGATTAGGCGCAACGCAGAATTAGGCGCAAGATGGTTCAAATGATCAGGAGCAGTTACATGATTAGACGCAGCCTCCTTACACGATTAGGCGCATTTACACAAATAGGCGCAAATTCCGTACACGATTAGGTGCAGTTCCACAACTAAGCGCAAATTTCGTACACGATTAGGCGCAGTTCCACCATTAAGCGCAAATTTCCTACACGGTTAGGCGCAACACGTTATTAGGTGCAATTTTTTACACGATTTGGCGCTGACACGGTTAGGCACAATTACACGATTAGGCCCCCCACCAGGGGACTTTTTCATTCCATTCGTGACAATCAATGCTACCTTGGTCGTTGTTAAATAGCCAGGTAGTACAGAGTAGCATGACGGCACTACTGATTAGTTTACGTTACTATAGTGGATTGTATCCACCATAACTGGTGCTGCTGGTGCGGGGAATCTCTATGGGCAATTTTGTATGGAGAAAACATACAACGCCTGATTCTTATCTATCTACATGTCATGATAATATTTCAAAGCACGCATTTACTTTCAAGACAAAGGGCACTGCTACTCCGTGTCGAAACTCATTATGTATTATTTTCTTTTTCAATTCATTCGTGACAATCGATGCTACCTTAGTTGTCAAATAGCCAGGTAGTACAGAGTAGCATGACGGAACTACTGTTACTTTAGTGGATTGCATCCACCATAACTGGTGAAGCTGCTACTGCGGAGAACCTCGATGATCAATTTTGAATGGAGAAACAAAATATTTTATTTCAGTTACTTGTAATTTGTTTTCATGAATTCTATGCATGTTTCAACAATCAAATGATTATTTTTTTCTGAAGTTTAACTTCTTTTATCGGTTTCACTGTTTTATTAATCCCAATCTGATTGTTTATATTCACCTTACTGAATCGACAAGTATGATTGTAGGTGAATGCACCAGTCCATTTGTCATGCGACCATGAACTGTAGATTGGATCACTTCACATTGAAGCCGGATAACATCTGCAATGTTATAATGAGGCAACATATGATTGTATATCAGATATGTCGACAGTCCATGGTAGCTACCATTTGTCTTGGCAACAGTCCATTTGGCGAATCATTGGCCAAGGTTACACGGTTCACGTCAGTTCGGACTGACCGTATTTTGACCTACCATGGACTGTCGATCGATCCGATGATGATACCATGGACTGTCGTAATATCAGACCCACAGAGAATAAACTATCAATGGTTCATATTCCTCTTAAACACACACAAGTGAAATGAATCGAGAGATGAATGAGTCAGTGATACATGAGGCAGGTAGTAAGTTCTCACGTGTTCATTTTGTGCTCATTTCCTCACACTATAATGAGCCTAAAAACGCCTCTCGCAGCAAAAATGTTTAAAAATTTTGTTAACTTGAAAAGTAATAACCCTACATTTGGTGACAATATAGTACGATATCTCTCCATCAAAAAATGACTGGACACCAGTAACCATACCTAGCTGTCATCGATATGCTGAAAATCGTTCATTTTCGGCTGTGGTCACTGTCGTCTGGTCAGACACACGACCACGCTTGATAACGAAAGCACCGAAAAACCTACCGTTGCCTGTGATTTGACACGTGAACGGCGGTGTTTACCTATAATCATACTTGTCGATTCAGTAGGGTGATATTGTAGTAAGAATGCGGATGTATATATCTGAATTGCTCATTGGCTCGTGTATGAATAACAATTTGCACGTTTTAAGACCTTGCTTACTCCGTTTTTTCGCATTGAGTGACAATTGCTGCTTTAGCTATTGTTTGTTTAACAGAAAATGTTATCAACAGAACAAATACCATATCAATATCGAATATTGATTTTATCTTCAGAATAAGTATATCGCTGAAATATGCTCGAAACAATACAAACAAAAGCATCATAAGCGCAATTTTTCAAGAAACTCCTGAGGAGGCCATTATTTCAATTTTTTAATTAAATCAGGACACCTAGCTCCGCCGATCGTATAAATTCCCAGCTGTCCATAATTTCATTATACGTTACCAACTAAGAGGAAAACGTCGCAAACGAAAATTTAGCTAAAGTAATACAAGAAGTATCAATATTTGTCCAAGATTGTAGGATAACCGATCTCCATATTTATTTCAGAATGATGAATGGTGACTGAGCCATTTTAGTCTATATAAAAAAAGGACATACAAAATTGCCCATACAAGGTTAACTTGGAACATGGTAGTGCATCAAAAATATTGCAGGCCGTACTATTTGATCCCATCCAATGTTCTTCTGTATTCTAACTGATCACTGGGAAACTCGATATTGTAATCGGTATGAGCCAACATCCCGTAATACAGAGCTTTATTTTCTTTCCTGTAGCCAAACAATAATGGCGCAGAACGCCCAACAGGGACAACGTACCCACAGGAGGAATAATGACGCCGAACGCCCAACAGGGACAACGTACCCACTGGAGCAATAATGGCGCCGAACACCGAACATGGACAACGTCCCCGCAGGAGCAATAATGGCACCGAACGCCCAACAGGGACAACGTACCCACTGGAGCAATAATGGCGCCGAACGCCAAACAGGGACAACGTAACCACAGGAGCAATAATGGCACCAAACGCCCAACAGGGACAACGTACCCACTGGAGCAATAATGGCGCCGAACGCCCAACAGGAAAAAAACGTACCCACAGGAGCAATAATCGATATTCACTCATTTGGCAACAAACGTCTATTATCCTTTATTGAGGTATTTTGATTAGCATGGCTTGTTTGTATACCACCCAGTTGCCCTATATTGACTGAAAATAATATAAGATAGAAAGTGGAATCAAGCATTGAAATAGATGTGCAGGTGCGATATTGCATTTCAAACTAATGTACGCATTATCAATATACATATCTAGTTGTTGCCTAAGGCATGTCGTCACTCATTGTGCATTAATTCAGTCGTGACAATCACCGCTGGTACAGTTGTCAACTTGAAGTGTTACCAGGTACTTAGCATAGCATGAATACACTATTTATAGTCCGGTGGCTTAAGGCCAGATTTTTATCGTGACAGAGTGGAATAAAGCTCCAAATTTGGCACACGTGTCGTCAGAGACACCGAGAACAATATCAGAAAGGGTGCCCCCGATTTCGAGGCCCAGGAGGCAATATGCGGCCCATTAGGGGCCCGGGGCCATTTTGGGTCTATAAATGGCAATTTTTAAGATCAGATTTTCACTTTATCGTGACAGGGTGGAATAAAGCACCAAATTTAGCACACGTCTCGTCAGAGACACCGAGAACAATATTAGAAGGGGTGCACCCGATTACGAGGCCCAGGATGAAATATGTGGTCCATTAGGGGCCCGGGGTCATTTTGGGCGTATAAATGGCAATTTTTATCCCAACGATTTTCAAGACATCATATATTCGCCATCCCCTGGGGTAAGAGTCTGAAAATTTTCACACTAATAGTGTTGGCAAAGGTCTAGCTAGAAATACAAAATAATCCAAGATGGCCGCCATAATGTCGTTATTCAGCTACGTCAGAACCAAAAAATGATCATTTTTTGACGAATTTTCGATCCGAAATTTTGAATTATTTTGTAATATTGTTTTCTTGGTGTTAGGTATACAGTGAATATTAGAAAATAATCATACATAACTGACTCACATGGCACGGTAGACCCTGACTGACCGTTGCCAAACTGGGTGAAGTTGGACCAGATCCTTATTTATGCAATAAATTCGTTGGGGCTACCGTACAATGCAACCCGTGACTGGACAATGCATACCTACCAAGTGAAATGTGTCATACTAATATAGCGTTAGACTTCCATCAACACATTTTTGAATATTATTCGGGTTTCCTGCTGCTGAAGATGAAGTGGCGGCACCAATGCGAAAACTATGGCCTATTAAAGAGGATCAATGCCGATTAGAGAGATTCCGTTTTCCACATGAGCTGAGAAATAGGCAGATGAAACGGGCGCATCCTCTGCAAATTGGAACAGGGGCCCGTCCTCGGATGTGAAATATGTCACCGAAAATAAGCACGGATTGCTTGAACTGGACAATATTTAATATTATCAGTATAAACAAATGAACTGGTTTATGGGATATGTTGTGTTTGAAGTTGCGGATAATAATGTGCATGCCTTGTAACGGGCCAGATTGATCGGAGAAAGAGACATCGTTGTATCAAAGAACATTGCTATTGCTGTCTTGTTTTGAACGAACTGTCAATTCACTAACGCGTAAGAATACATGAAATGCTACCAAGATCATTGCTCGTAAAACAATTACATGGATACAATGTGGGTTATAGCATCAAATATCTTATGGAGGATATCCTTAGTTATGGGCAATCTGGTATACGGCCGTGTAATTTTGACATGCCCGCAAGTAGCATTTTGGCAAGGAATAACTGAGTAGGATTGTGTACTTCGGACAAATTGTACACATAACTGATAGCCGACACGAATGTATAAGCTGTGGAGGATGCATACTTGTGGAAATGCAAGAATGCTTTGAAGGAAACCAACTGTGCCGATGAGATGAAGAATATCTTACTGGCACGCTGACCAGTGTTATTGGGGAAATCTCTATATACTTGTCATGCGCGCGCTTCTATACTTTCAAGGCAGATTCTGCAAGGGACGCCGTCAGATGAACTCTGCTTCAAAGACTCAGCAACAGACAGGGTATTGGGTGCGACGAGCGATTGAGCCAAGGGGCTAGAGACAGGGCTTCCTGAAATTGTAACCGCGAGAGTTTGTCAAGAATAAGATTGTTCAGAAGGCAGGCAACTTCTAACTGACACATTAATTTCATCAGCAATGAAAGAGTGGTGATTGTTTATTTCAACCAAGGTCATACTATCACAAAGAAATAGAACGTTATGATTTGCTAGTTTATGGTTCCAAATTTTCACGGCAAGCACTTCTTGACCGTGGTATGTAAGTGTGCAAGATGTGCTGATCATTCTTGGTCTGTCCACGAGGATCCAAAAACAGCTACCAAACCCAAGGTACCAGCAGCGTCGAAAAGAGTTTGATCTGGTTTGATCACATCAGAGGATACCCAATTTGGAGAAAGAAAATTACTTTTCCGTTGGAAGACTCCAGGAATACAAGCCAGGTATTAACATAGGCTCTAGCTTCATTCAAGCGAATGTGATGGTGAGCCTGTGATACAACTTTTGTTAAAGTCTATCAGGCAGCGGAGAAATGCCCTGCCGGGCACGACGGCTTTACAGGTAAAATTGTGCGAGCCAATGAGAGATTGCAGTTCCACAAGAGTTACCGTTTTGCGGCGCGAGAATTCACCTAGCATGATTTTCAGTTTATGAAGTTTGTCTTCTGGAAATGGTGCTTTCATAGTTTTGGAGTCCAATTGAATCCCATGCATAACCATAGTAGTTGATGGATAGTAAGTCTTAGCATGATTGATTGGAATGCCCAAATACTCACACAAGTACGTGAAAGTGTTGAGAGCTGTAGATCAGTGGCTGGCGTCATTTGCATCGACGAACATGAAGTCGTCCAGTATGTGGATCACCTCTGATATGCCGAATTTTGTAGCCATAACCGATTGCAGAGAATGACTTGAGCTCTTTAATATCTTACAGGGCGTGGAGCATCCCATCGAGAGGCACCGATCATAAAAATACTTGTCGCCCCCGGTAAACCCCAATAAGTGGTGAATCGCTGGCTCGATAGGTATGATGCGGAAGGCATCATGTAAGCAGATTTTTGCCATCAGGTTTTAGTGGGTTTTGAACTGGTGCAATCGCGATATCTAATGTCTACGTATTCAACATATCATAGGTCCTGTTGAATCGCACCGTTAATAGACAAGGCAGATTTTCCAGGAAAATATATAGAGGATATTGCACTGTTGAGTTTGAATAGCATAAATATTTGTTCGAGTGAAAGGTGGAAGGATAACCCACGAGACGCGAAGCGTCGAGTGGGTTATCCTTCCACCTTTCACGAGAACAAATATTTATGCTATTCAAACTCAACAGTGCAATATTCTATTTATTATTTATAGAACATTATTTTTCTTATCAATTTTGTAATATTAGACACCGTGGGCTGTCTTTTGAAGTAATTTTCTAACACAAATTAGGTCGGATTTTATTTTGTTTTTGCCGCGGAGAAATACAAAGACATTAGCCAATGGGAATGGAAGAGTCCCGTCTGAAGTCACGTGCAACTGTCAATCAAGCGGTTGAGTCGAAAGATCGCGATCGAAGCGAGAAGAAAAAATCTTCTTGAATTTAGAAGAGTTTACAGACTTTCAGTTTACCCGACAGTGAAAGGAAGGCACGTTCTCACGGAGGACAGTGACACGTGGGCCTGTTGATAGCTGTCTACATCTCGGTTCAGTTGAATTGCCTGAAGTGAAACCGGAAGAACGGGCAACAGAAACACAACACTGCTGACTCGACTCGCGACTGTGCCGAACACGCATGGTCGGATAAACACGACAAACTGCAACTTCAAGCTCTCCGTCTGGGTAACTGTATGTGGAAACCGCTATGCAGCATATGAGAAATCAACTTTAGAGCTATCCCCTTTTAGCTTGTTTGTATGTCTTTGGGCTCGAACGTAACTGAAGCGTTTTCCTACTGAACATGCAGAAAGCCAGCCCATCGCAGTTTGCGGGTTTCACGCTTTTCTGCATCATCTTTGCGAAAGTCTATAAGGACCCAAGGTGGTTAGTAACTTTATTTCTACTCATACCAGTATTAATTGTGCATTCTTGGTTGACGTAACAACTGTTGTTTTATGTCGAAGGAGCCTAAAAGTTCACTTACTGCGAAAGTCTAAAAATAGACCTGACATCACGATATCAGGTCATATCGTTCAAGGCCAAATCGTCCAAGACCATTGGAAAAAACTTCGCCCAAATATTGAGACAGATCGACCGACGATTGAGGCCGATCACTCAAAGTATTTTATAGATCGTACCAGCGCTGCGTGAATATGTTAGCTAACACTTAAATAAAAAGATATATTGAATTTTATATGAAATGATCTGTATATATATTCATTCCATGACGAAGTTTTGAAGGGTTATGAATTGTTGGCAAGCATTCTCGGAATGAAAATACCGTAGTGAAAGAAGTAGTTCCGGCAACGTCACTGTCAGGTCAGAGTTCACATGTACTCAGCAGTTAGATAACAAAAGTGTTATCTAACTGCAAAAGTGTTATCTAACTGCAATGAAAATATCACCTTTAGGAGTGAAGAAAATATAAGGATTTCACTGTTATATAAATAATAAAAATCGTTATCACCCTAAAGGTATTAGGGGGATTTGGTTTAATGTCACACTCAAGGTTATTTCACTCATATTGTGACAGCCAGTTTTAATGATGGAGGAAGTTGGGATACGGGAAGAGAACCACCTCCGGCTCGTCTGCATGTAACTGGCAAACTTTCACACATGCAACAGCGAGGCACGAATACGTGCCGGTTCGGCGGTGTGAGGTTTGCGATCACCAGCGATGCGCATTAGACAGGATGCATACTTGTGGAAATGCAAGAATGCTTTGAAGGAAACCAACTGTGCCGATGAGATGAAGAATATCTTACTGGCACGCTGACCAGTGTTATTGGGGAAATCTCTATATACTTGTCATGCGCGCGCTTGTATACTTTCAAGGCAGATTCTGCAAGGGACGCCGTCAGATGAACTCTGCTTCAAAGACTCAGCAACAGACAGGGTATTGGGTGCGACGAGCGATTGAGCCAAGGGGCTAGAGACCGGGCTTCCTGAAATTGTAACCGCGAGAGTTTGTGAAGAATAAGATTGTTCAGAAGGCAGGCAACTTCTAACTGACACATTAATTTCATCAGCAATGAAAGAGTGGTGATTGTTTATTTCAACCAAGGTCATACTATCACAAAGAAATAGAACGTTATGATTTGCTAGTTTATGGTCCCAAATTTTCACGGCAAGCACTTCTTGACCGTGGTATGTAAGTGTGCAAGATGTGCTGATCATTCTTGGTCTGTCCACGAGGATCCAAAAACAGCTGCCAAACCCAAGGTACCAGCAGCGTCGGAAAGAGTTTGATCTGGTTTGATCACATCAGAGGATACCCAATTTGGAGAAAGAAAATTACTTTTCCGTTGAAAAGACTCCAGGAATACAAGCCAGGTATTAACATAGGCTCTAGCTTCATTCAAGCGAATGTGATGGTGAGCCTGTGATACAACTTTTGTTAAAGTCTATCAGGCAGCGGAGAAATGCCCTGCCGGGCACGACGGCTTTACAGGTAAAATTGTGCGAGCCAATGAGAGATTGCAGTTCCACAAGAGTTACCGTTTTGCGGCGCGAGAATTCACCTAGCATGATTTTCAGTTTATGAAGTTTGTCTTCTGGAAATGGTGCTTTCATAGTTTTGGAGTCCAATTGAATCCCATGCATAACCATAGTAGTTGATGGATAGTAAGTCTTAGCATGATTGATTGGAATGCCCAAATACTCACACAAGTACGTGAAAGTGTTGAGAGCTGTAGATCAGTGGCTGGCGTCATTTGCATCGACGAACATGAAGTCGTCCAGTATGTGGATCACCTCTGATATGCCGAATTTTGTAGCCATAACCGATTGCAGAGAATGACTTGAGCTCTTTAATATCTTACAGGGCGTGGAGCATCCCATCGAGAGGCACCGATCATAAAAATACTTGTCGCCCCCGGTAAACCCCAATAAGTGGTGAATCGCTGGCTCGATAGGTATGATGCGGAAGGCATCATGTAAGCAGATTTTTGCCATCAGGTTTTAGTGGGTTTTGAACTGGTGCAATCGCGATATCTAATGTCTACGTATTCAACATATCATAGGTCCTGTTGAATCGCACCGTTAATAGACAAGGCAGATTTTCCAGGAAAATATATAGAGGATATTGCACTGTTGAGTTTGAATAGCATAAATATTTGTTCGAGTGAAAGGTGGAAGGATAACCCACGAGACGCGAAGCGTCGAGTGGGTTATCCTTCCACCTTTCACGAGAACAAATATTTATGCTATTCAAACTCAACAGTGCAATATTCTATTTATTATTTATAGAACATTATTTTTCTTATCAATTTTGTAATATTAGACACCGTGGGCTGTCTTTTGAAGTAATTTTCTAACACAAATTAGGTCGGATTTTATTTTGTTTATGCCGCGGAGAAATACAAAGACATTAGCCAATGGGAATGGAAGAGTCCCGTCTGAAGTCACGTGCAACTGTCAATCAAGCGGTTGAGTCGAAAGATCGCGATCGAAGCGAGAAGAAAAAATCTTCTTGAATTTAGAAGAGTTTACAGACTTTCAGTTTACCCGACAGTGAAAGGAAGGCACGTTCTCACGGAGGACAGTGACACGTGGGCCTGTTGATAGCTGTCTACATCTCGGTTCAGTTGAATTGCCTGAAGTGAAACCGGAAGAACGGGCAACAGAAACACAACACTGCTGACTCGACTCGCGACTGTGCCGAACACGCATGGTCGGATAAACACGACAAACTGCAACTTCAAGCTCTCCGTCTGGGTAACTGTATGTGGAAACCGCTATGCAGCATATGAGAAATCAACTTTAGAGCTATCCCCTTTTAGCTTGTTTGTATGTCTTTGGGCTCGAACGTAACTGAAGCGTTTTCCTACTGAACATGCAGAAAGCCAGCCCATCGCAGTTTGCGGGTTTCACGCTTTTCTGCATCATCTTTGCGAAAGTCTATAAGGACCCAAGGTGGTTAGTAACTTTATTTCTACTCATACCAGTATTAATTGTGCATTCTTGGTTGACGTAACAACTGTTGTTTTATGTCGAAGGAGCCTAAAAGTTCACTAACTGCGAAAGTCTAAAAATAGACCTGACATCACGATATCAGGTCATATCGTTCAAGGCCAAATCGTCCAAGACCATTGGAAAAAACTTCGCCCAAATATTGAGACAGATCGACCGACGATTGAGGCCGATCACTCAACGTATTTTATAGATCGTACCAGCGCTGCGTGGATATGTTAGCTAACACTTAAATAAAAAGATATATTGAATTTTATATGAAATGATCTGTATATATATTCATTCCATGACGAAGTTTTGAAGGGTTATGAATTGTTGGCAAGCATTCGCCGAATTTTGTAGCCATAACCGATTGCAGAGAATGACTTGAGCTCTTTAATATCTTACAGGGCGTGGAGCATCCCATCGAGAGGCACCGATCATAAAAATACTTGTCGCCTCCGGTAAACCCCAATAAGTGGTGAATCGCTGGCTCGATAGGTATGAAGCGGAAGGCATCATGTAAGCAGATTTTTGCCATCAGGTTTTAGTGGGTTTTGAACTGGTGCAATCGCGATATCTAATGTCTACGTATTCAACATATCATAGGTCCTGTTGAATCGCACCGTTAATAGACAAGGCAGATTTTCCAGGAAAATATATAGAGGATATTGCACTGTTGAGTTTGAATAGCATAAATATTTGTTCGAGTGAAAGGTGGAAGGATAACCCACGAGACGCGAAGCGTCGAGTGGGTTATCCTTCCACCTTTCACGAGAACAAATATTTATGCTATTCAAACTCAACAGTGCAATATTCTATTTATTATTTATAGAACATTATTTTTCTTATCAATTTTGTAATATTAGACACCGTGGGCTGTCTTTTGAAGTAATTTTCTAACACAAATTAGGTCGGATTTTATTTTGTTTTTGCCGCGGAGAAATACAAAGACATTAGCCAATGGGAATGGAAGAGTCCCGTCTGAAGTCACGTGCAACTGTCAATCAAGCGGTTGAGTCGAAAGATCGCGATCGAAGCGAGAAGAAAAATCTTCTTGAATTTAGAAGAGTTTACAGACTTTCAGTTTACCCGACAGTGAAAGGAAGGCAAGTTCTCACGAAGGACAGTGACACGTGGGCCTGTTGATAGCTGTCTACATCTCGGTTCAGTTGAATTGCCTGAAGTGAAACCGGAAGAACGGGCAACAGCAACACAACACTGCTGACTCGACTCGCGACTGTGCCGAACACGCATGGTCGGATAAACACGACAAACTGCAACTTCAAGCTCTCCGTCTGGGTAACTGTATGTGGAAACCGCTATGCAGCATATGAGAAATCAACTTTAGAGCTATCCCCTTTTAGCTTGTTTGTATGTCTTTGGGCTCGAACGTAACTGAAGCGTTTTCCTACTGAACATGCAGAAAGCCAGCCCATCGCAGTTTGCGGGTTTCACGCTTTTCTGCATCATCTTTGCGAAAGTCTATAAGGACCCAAGTGGGTCAGTAACTTTATTTCTACTCATACCAGTATTAATTGTGCATTCTTGGTTGACGTAACAACTGTTGTTTTATGTCGAAGGAGCCTAAAAGTTCACTTACTGCGAAAGTCTAAAAATAGACCTGACATCACGATATCAGGTCATATCGTTCAAGGCCAAATCGTCCAAGACCATTGGAAAAAACTTCGCCCAAATATTGAGACAGATCGACCGACGATTGAGGCCGATCACTCAAAGTATTTTATAGATCGTACCAGCGCTGCGTGGATATGTTAGCTAACACTTAAATACAAAATATATTGAATTTTATATGAAATGATCTGTATATATATTCATTCCATGACGAAGTTTTGAAGGGTTATGAATTGTTGGCAAGCATTCTCGGAATGAAAATACCGTAGTGAAAGAAGTAGTTCCGGCAACGTCACTGTCAGGTCAGAGTTCACATGTACTCAGCAGTTAGATAACAAAAGTGTTATCTAACTGCAAAAGTGTTATCTAACTGCAATGAAAATATCACCTTTAGGAGTGAAGAAAATATAAGGATTTCACTGTTATATAAATAATAAAAATCGTTATCACCCTAAAGGTATTAGGGGGATTTGGTTTAATGTCACACTCAAGGTTATTTCACTCATATTGTGACAGCCAGTTTTAATGATGGAGGAAGTTGGGATACGGGAAGAGAACCACCTCCGGCTCGTCTGCATGTAACTGGCAAACTTTCACACATTCAACAGCGAGGCACGAATACGTGCCGGTTCGGCGGTGTGAGGTTTGCGATCACCAGCGATGCGCATTAGACAACTCGGTCACCAAGAGCCCCCAAAAATATTAGGTTCCTTTCTGAGGACTAAGACTAATGGAGTGCAAACCTTATTGTCAAAAGGAGTTGAGAAGGGAACAGCAATTCGACCTTTCGACAACTCTTTGTCTAATTTAGATTCTATGATAACAGGGTTTTGCATAGCAGATGAACGATCACACGAGACAGTGAAAGCGTATCTTCTCGAGTGCCAAATACCGAAACTGTTTGTGAAACTTGAAATAAGCAAATCTTCCTCAGGGTAGTTACTTAGCACAGTTTTAGCCTGATTCCAACCGATGTTGGAAGAGTAACTCCCTTTGCCGCTGGATTTACACATGCTAATTCACATGTAAGGAGTCGGAAACAATCCAATTGGCAACATTTGATGCAGTTCACAACCGTGTCATGTACGATAACCTGAAGTTTCATCCTTCGGAACATTTGTTTTTACTACCGATAATCAGCATTGAGGATGGGGCACTGGTGGCCATATTGGATATCTATAGAATTGAAAATAGCCAATAACCTTCATGGGTGCTTGATCGAGTCAATCATAACAGAGCTACATGTACATAAACCTCTCAATGAAGCCTTTATAAATATATATGATATATATTAGCATGTATACAAACACACATACATGTGTATAGCAATAATACCATTATTGGTGACGCTCTGGCGGCCAAATTGGATATTCAACGGGAAATAAAGTTTCAAATTATCGTTATTATTTTCTTCTTGAGTCAGTCAGGTTCGTAGAAAACCAATATCGTCTAAAAAGGCGATTCGAAGCTGTCAAACAGTCGCCAACAGGAGGCTACTGTATGTATTATGGCGGCCATATTGGATTTATGCAAATTAAGGGCCTTCCACATCCTGCAGAAATGGGCACCCCTTCTGAGATCATTCCTTATGCCCAAATGAGCCTCTGTGCAAAATATGGTGCTTTATTCCAGTCAGTCACGATCTTGACCTTAAGCCACCGGACTATTAGTATATGAACCCTCACTGCAACGCCGATCGGACAAATATAGTTGATTGCGTTCCATGATATTTTGCGCGTTCACTCAAATTAGTATTTGGACTGTAAAACAAATAACCCAGTTGTGCCCTACTTATTCAATTCAGAAGATTACATACACCGATATAAGAGATTCGTATTTCATTAACCGGTTTGAATTAATAATGCAGCGAACAATTAATCACGCATTATTGAAGATGTCAAAGGAGTTCTGTGGTGATTTATGGAACTATCCACGCAAATCAACAACAACGAAAGGTTAAAAGCCAATTAGCTCCCTGAACAAATGAAGACACCAGGGAGTCCAAAGTTGGACACATTTGAAACCAGCTATGCCTGCAAATAAGACTTAACAACTACTTTTGTTAGGTGTGGCCTAGAGTCTTAAACATAGGTTAGAATCTTGGATGATACAAATGACCGTTCCTACACAATGTCGAGAAATATGTTGGTCGAAACTCTTCGGTGGTAAAGTAGATTTTACCCAGAAAATATCGAGAAATGTACAAAACTAAGACAAAACTAAGACTGTTGACCGTAACCACACAATATCGAGAAATATATTGGTCTAAACTCTCTGGTGGTAAAGTTGACCGTACCCAGAAAATGTCAAGAATTGTGCAAATGTAGACAAAACTAAGACTCTTTGACACAAAAAATCGAGAAAAATATAGGAATGAACACAAGTAAGACGTGTGTGGTTCAAATGACCGTAACTACACTTAGAGGACTGTACGAAATGTACACACGCCTAAGACTCATGGATGACACATTTGACTGTACCAACACGATAAATATATAGCCTGGACAAGGGTGTGTTCATTGGATGGTATAGTTGATGTGCTCACACTATATTGTGTATATATTAGATTTTTTAAAAGCTCGATTCTTTGCTTCCATACGAATAGTGCAGTGCATGTAGCTTCACGTCAGTAAAGCAGTATCATTTGATGCATTTTCAACAAGAAATGACTGTCTTAAATTGATTAGATATGGAATACCTGATATCTGTCTTAGACCGAGAAACACGTATGGATGCGCTATATAACACAACGGAAATTAAACAGACCGCACCGCTCTCAAGGTGACATCAAATTCTTGTGTTTGCCGCTTTCTTGCGACAATGGTCAACGTTGACCGACAACATCGATAACCTTATTCTGATGTCATTTGTCTCACAAAAAAAATGGAAAGGTGAACTATCATCAAATGTTCAAACGTCGCAGCTCGAAAAAACCGAATAAAAAAGAAGAACTATGATCGGCTGATTATCTTTCTTGTTTCCTCAAAAAAGGCCCCCAACTGGTGAAAAAAGTCCCGCCTACACCTCTCTTTTATCCAGGAGTGGTAATACAGATTGATATGTGGATGAATCGAGTTACGTTCACAGCCATCTAAATTCTGTGATATCTGACACATTTATTACACCAATATTTCACCAGGAACACTCCTTTCAGGCCCAGAACGGTCCTCCAGGGCGTTCCTGACATACAGCACGAATACTCGGTGGTAAGAATACAGAAAACAATTATACATTCTAATTATAATATAAGTTAAAATATTGAACTCCTTTTCAAGAACAATCGTCAGAATAAGGGGAGCTACTCAGTCATATTTAAACCAGCAGGACATTCATGGCTGCAATGCTCGACTCTTGGCTTACAGTCGGCCACACAAAGACACAGGCTTTGGTCATATTCTGCTGAACCAATTGTGAAAAGAACTGGCAGTATTGTTAGTGGAAATAAAGACATCTACACATTACGTAAGTACTATACTTCCTTACTGGACTGAGATATAATTTCCATCGACTCCGTTAAGGGTAAATAAAGTAGCGTATTTAACACCAATTCAAACAAACATCGAGTAACGCCTATCTTATAACACTGAAGATCAGGAAATTTAAAATAAATTGTGAAGAAATTTCGCATCACATTTAAATCTTTAAAATTTATATAACGGGAAGCAGATTATTTGAAGATACATGCACTTTCCTGATCTTGAATTTAATCAAACGTTTTCATCAGTGAGAAATAATTCGACCTACCTATGTATTTTAAGGTTAAACGGTTGTGAGCCAGCCGGGAGTGAGACACACTCGGGGCGGACGTATGTGCCGCGTCCATCATTCTTGAGTATGTCAAGACAAATGTTAAACAGCATATGTTGTTACTCTGCCTTGAACAATATTTACACTATATAAAAAAAACAGTGGAACAAATAAGTGATAGCATGGAGATAACAATTTAAATATCGCACAATAGTGTATTGCGTTGTATGCGAACATATAAAATTAAAAATGTTCAACAAACGCTTTTATATATTTCGAACAATGTATTTAAAATTCTGTATTCTTGCTACGCTTTACCTCGTCGAGAGGTTTCTCCAACTAGTGATCCCCAGGGCCGATATAAATTTGTGGCAATTTCCACACGAATTGGACTGGACGTGTTGTCGTCAATAGCGTCATCCACATTTCATTAACATGTCTGCTCCATGTCTTCGGAAACCATACATTGTATTCCAATATATTCCTCATTGCTCTATTTTGGTTATGTTGAAGTCTAGCTATATCATTTTACTTGTTACACTGTAGTCCTGTTGCAGCAAGACAATCGTATTATATAAAGTAAATATCGTTTCTTTTTATTTTATTATTCTACTCCTTTCTAACAATATGACTGCCATATGCATCGAACTGAATATTATCACCAATAACCACAGATAAGTATTCAATATTATCACACTGGACAATACCATTTTCAAATAATTTTAAACATAGTTTACTATCAAGAAATTGTCGAGATTTATCTGCGTTTTCGCCGTGTAGATAAAGTGGAAACGGAGTGCACTGATATGGGGAACAAACAGGCCCATACAAATATCTGTCAAGATTCGATTTATCTGCATTCCCGTCATGTAGTGGTAACGGAAAAGTGGCAAGGGACAAAAATATCGCATCGCAAATGAAAACAATTTCAGCCTGCCAGTACATTTTTTAAGAAAAAAACTTCAAATGCCTAATTTATGTATCAGCGCGAACCCAGTCAAATCAAACTCCGATATAAATTAACCAAAGCCTTTTTGTTCGCGTATATGCAGTTGTCGGGAACCGTATTTCCTCGGATTTGTTTTGCATCTATTGGTTTTGCCAATAACCGATATACATGACGATAGAGGAGCATGTTTGACATATAACGTCACGTACGACACGATCAAACATATTTTTCCTTCGCCGAGTTCAATGTGAATTTCTTGCCGACCGAATTAAACTTCGATCTCTATAGAGATATGACTATGAAATTTCGATTGGCGAGTCTCTGAAATCTGATTGACTGAAGCTACGTAATGGCTATCAACATCGGGATGCAAAACAACTTCGATGAATATCGGTTAACGCCCGCTGTAGGCCAACTCATACTATTATATGCCGATGTGAAAGGAAATAATTCCCTTTCCATAAGTTTCTCTTTAGGAAAATACCTGGGTTGCAAACCAGGAAAAAATGTTTACCTAGGTTATTTTTGCGTTTAGTTAAATATGAACCGGATATAGGAAAGAATATGCCAGAAAACAATGTCCTATTTCATATGTTTCCTTTTAAGAAGATATGTCTTGGTCGAGTTGCATATCAGTACAAATGTATCAGTTGGGATAAAAGCACAGGCCCGCAAAAACAAGAGTTTTTGGGGGTAGGAAGTGTCGAAATATCTGGTCTCTCTATATAACTCCATGTGGCTTTATATAAAGCATGGGGTCATATATAGAGACTCCATATTTCGACACTTCACCTTAATACCACCACCCACACCCCCCAAAACTCTTGTTTTGCGGGCCTGTGGATAAAAGATAGGAGCCGGACA
>JAVTVY010045671.1:0-20496 GCA_036873755.1 Hanleya hanleyi | reverse complement strand
ATGTATACGGCAAGTGTGACATACATCTACATGTATACGGCAAGTGTGACATACATCTACATGTATACGGCAAGTGTGACATCTACATGTATACGGCAAGTGTGACATACATCTACATGTATACGGCAACTGTGACATACATCTACATGTATACGGCAAGTGTGACATACATCTACATGTATGCGGCAAGTGTAACATACATCTACATGTATACGGCAAGTGTGACATCTACATGTATACGGCAAGTGTGACATACATCTACATGTATACGGCAAGTGTGACATACATCTACATGTATACGGCAAGTGTGACATACATCTACATGTATACGGCAAGTGTGACTCTCGACCCCAAATACCTTCATGTACTGCCCGAAAATGTCCACTTTCGCTACTACTCGCACCGATGACGTCACCGATGACGTCACAGATGACGCGAACATCCCTCAAATCGGAATGTACACTCCGAGAACTACAAAGATGACACCTTTCAGGACGCATTCGAACCGTGAATAGCCCATCTCGACCCCAAATACCTTCATGTACTGCCCGAAAATGTCCACTTTCGCTACTACTCGTACCGATGACGTCACCGATGACGTCACAGATGACGCGAACATCCCTCAAATCGGAATGTACACCCCGGGAACTACAAGATGACACCTTCCAGGACGCATTCGAACCGTGAATAGCCCATCTCGATCCCAAATACCTTCATGTACTGCCCGAAAATGTCCACTTTCGCTACTACTCGTACCGATGACGTCACCGATGACGTCACAGATGACGAGAACATCCCTCAAATCGGAATGTACACCCCGAGAAGTACAAGATGACACCTTCCAGGACGCATTCGAGCCGTGAATAGCCCATCTCGATCCCAAATACCTTCATGTACTGCCCGAAAATGGCCACTTTACTTACTACAACCAACTGCGCCTGCGCATATTGACGCGACTTGCATTCAAAAACACGCCATTCTGACTCTACCCCACACAAGCTTCACTTTGACACCCTCCACGACCCATTCGGACCCATAGCGGTCCATCTCTACCCCAAACACCTTCATGTACTGCCCCAAAATTGGGTCTATATGGATCTATATACAAGCCTACGCGGTACTTTCAAATTTTTTTCCATCGTATTCTACATGATCAACCTCATAGCTCATAGTAAAAGCCATAAAAAACCCGATCACCCCTATACCCATTCAGGCTAAATATAGCGGACATGATCTTCGAATTGGTCTAGTCCGAGTTGTCTCCCTTGCACCAAAGCGAATAGATGTAGGGTGTTTACATCACGTGACTTAAGCAGGGGACAACTAGATTTTGCAGCGAAAACGGCACAACAGTCCAGAACTTCTATAAAATTTAGCTCCATAGAAACAAAAACCTGTAGACAGCTAATATCATTAAAAAGCTTATTGATCAGGCTTTTCAGATCTGAAGTTTGGAATAAATATGACCGGTCGTTCATTAGAAATGAAAGATTTAAGACCGAGTGGTGGGGTCAAAATCATAGCCACTGGCGATGGCACAAGTTTTTAATTCGCTACAGTGTAATGAAATGTGTTCATTTTTTAGGCGCCCGTGGTTTTATTAATATGCACACACATATGCTTTTCTAATAGTTCATTGGCTGAACCGCGAGGCGGGAGAAAAAATATTAAACTATTTTCGTCTCGCGAGGCCAAATCCTCAGTGTGTGTGTGTGCGGCGAACGCAAGCTAACAACTCACCAGTTTTACCGGACAGGCAAATGAATTGCATGTTATTTTCACTCGATTCATACGCTCGACTCTTCAAAATGGACTTGAAGGAGACGTTATGCGGGAACTGAAATCAATTTCTTGAAACGTTTGCTCACCGTGAGCAACAAGAGAGCTAACAGGCAATTGAGGCCGTTAGCTCAGCTGATATGTCGATGGAAATATCTGTGAATTTCGAAAAAATGCGTGACAAGCCAAGAAACAGAAAACCGCTGGGATGTGAACACCAAACCAGGGAACATCTATGTGCCGCTGACCAAAATCATTAGCTTCATAGTTTAGTGCGTAAAGGTGTTTTGTACAATACATTGAATTGAATTGAATTTCATCCACGTGGTATACTGAACACGGGATTTATCGATGGAAATATCTGTGAATTTCGAAAAAATATATATGGAAATGAGATTCGTGGTGTGTTATATCCCACCTAGGAAAAAACAGCCCCCCAGATATGCATCAAACGTCCGGGAATATAGGTATACATCTGGACTAAACTTCTTTTATCAGGTAAGCTAGACTTTAGTACTATACTTGCATGTCATAAAATGAGAGAGAACATTTCAATCTGCCAATTTTCGAGATGAAAATTTTTTCTTGACGAAATAGAAATGAACGCGAATCTATATTCTACAAAACATTTTTTCTTGACGAAATAGAAATGAACGCGAATCTATATTCTACAAAACATTTTTTCTTGACGAAATAGAAATGAACGCGAATCTATATTCTACAAAAACACTAGAAAATATTAGCGTAGATGAATTTTTTTAGACTCATTTTAGACTGTTTTGTGCTTTCATCGAAAGTGAAAACACATCTCGAAAAGTGTGTAGCAGTGTCGATATAAATCTTCAACCTAGATGTGAAAATAGATACCGGGGCATAAATTAGAGAGAGCATTTCAGTACACCTCAAAAAAAATGAAACATGGCCGGTATCCTTCATCTCGAGGGGTGCGCAAGTTCGATTCTTGCTTTCATTATGTGAGTATGTGTTGGACATGTGATCTTTAAATTTTATTATCACCAGACTAGCAGGGTAGGATGTGGGTTTCAGGAGTTCACCGGGTGTGACAATTTCTTTATAATGATTTGTGATAAAAGCGGGTAAAACCTAATGTCAAAATCTCCTTGAAGGTCACGGAGATGTCGATTTATTGCTGATCAGCTGATTTCCAGGACAGACAGACATTATTTCGGCTCTTTTCTCTTCGAATGCGGACATCCCTCAAATCGGAATGTACACCCCGAGAACTACAAGATGACACCTTCCAGGACGCATTCGAACCGTGAATAGCCCATCTCGATCCCAAATACCTTCATGTACTGCCCGAAAATGGCCACTTTACTTACTACAACCAACTGCGCCTGCGCAGATTGACGCGACTTGCATTCAAAAACACGCCATTCTGACTCTACCCCACACAAGCTTCACTTTGACGCCTCACACGACCCATTCGAACCGTGATTAGCCCATCTCTAACCCAAACACACCCCTACATAGCACCCAAAATGCCTGTTTTCTATACTACGGCCAGACTGCGCATGCGCAGACTATTGAACACGGACGAACCATTAGCCCAGTCGGATGCTGCTGCACGAGAGCTTCAAAATAAGACCTCAGTCGACCCCATTGGACCACCAGGGACTCACCTAGACTCCAACATGTCCACCCCATATGGCCCTATACACCCATAGCCATGCAGTATAGGCCTATAGGCCTACCCAGGCCTTGGTGACTTTTTTCAAAAATTTCACCAATTCGCTCCGCAACCCCACCCATCGTGCTCTAAATGTCGAGACGTGAAAAACAAATCCAAACAACCCTACCGCAAATATATAGAAGTCAGTTTCCCAGTGGGACAAACATCGGTCCTATACCCTCAGTATGGGAATATATATTTATATATATATGTCTATATGGGACTATATCGTACTTTTTCAAAAATTTCACCGATTCGCACGGGGACACTTCCTAACATGTTCTAAATGACGAGACGTGAAAAACAAATCCAAACAACCCTACCGCAAATGTATAGAAGTACGTTTCCCAGGGGGATAAACATTGATCCTATACCCCAGTATGGGCCTATATGAGGCTATATCGTACTTTTTCAAAAATTTCACCGTTTCGCACGGACACTTCTTATCATGTTTGTTTTGACGAGACGAGTAAAACGTGACCCCACAACCTATACCGCAAATGTCGGGAAGTACGTTTCCCAGGATGGTCCTATACCTCCCATACCCCATATAGGCATTTTCCCGAAATTTAGGATAGAGTCCGTATTCCGTATTTTTTCAGTAAAATTTTTACATACACCCACCCTGGAACTAGGGGGAGATAACTCTATTGATAGACAAGCCCCGTTAAGCCCGTCGACCTATATACCCCTCATACCCCATATAGGCATTTTCCCCAGGTTTTTCGATAAAGTCCGTTTTCCGTTTTTTTTTTTTTCAGGAAAAACTTTACATGCACCCACCCCATTGCCTGAATGCCTCTTCACCTAGGCTTCACTTTGATACCTCACTCGACCCCATTGGACCATTAGTAGCTCCCCTAGCTCCAAAACGGCTATTTCCATACCCTTCGGCCACCGCGCATGCGCAGAAGGCCGATAGTTCAATCCCACACCCAGTCCATTAGATGCCCCTTCATGAATGCTCCACTTTGATACCTGACTCGACCCCATTGGTCCATTAGGGGCTCCCCTAGCTCCAAAAAGGCTATTTTCATACCCTTGGGCCACCGCGCATGCGCAGAATGACCCTAATTTAACCCCACACCCAGCCCATCAGAGGCCCCTTCACATAAGCTTCACATCGATACCTCACTCGACCCCATTGGTCCATTAGGGGCTCCCCTAGCTCCAAAACGTCTATTTCCATACCCTTGGGCCTCCGCGCATGCGCAGAATGCCGATAGTTCAACCCCGCGCCCAGCCCATCAGATGACCCTTCATGAATGCTTCACTTTGATACCTCACTCGACCCCATCGGTCAACTAGGGTCTCCCATAGCTCCAAAAAGGCTATTTTCATACCCTTTTGGCCGCCGCGCATGCGCAGAAGGCCGACATGTCAACCCCACACCCAACCCATTAGATGCCCCTTCACCTAAGCTTCACTTTGATACCTCACTCGACCCCATCGGACCATTTTATCTAGGGACTACTTTTTCTCCGCGGAAGCTTTTTCCCGAGACCGAATTACCGCCAAAACCACGGCCAAACCGCATCACCGCGGATGAATACATTTTTTTTTTTTTTTTTTGCCGGAACTTTTTTTTCTTTCTATGCACTCATTGATCGCGGCCATCTTGTACCCACCTCCCACATGGCGGCCATCTTGTACCCACCTCCCACATGGCGGCCATCTTGTACCCACCTCCCACATCACGCATGCGCACACCGCCACAATACCGCCACATTTTTTGCGCTGTGACGTCACAAAAGGTTCTGCGCATGCGCAGTGAGGCGCTATTCCCTCAATTTAGCCTTTGTATACTATCTGTTAATGGTTGAAATACATTTAGAAAAATCGGGGAAGGTTGAATTTTGACCTCCAAAAAAGCCAAGGGCCTAGACAAAAATTTGGGTCGGAACTCAAGTTTTGAGGATTTAATCCAAACTTCGTTCTAAAGTTGTAACTTAACTTTGGGAAACTTTATTACCTAAGGGTTAAGTAATAAGCATTTAACAAGAATCATCAAGAATGAGCACGCATGCTACGATTCAATGAAGGGCGCCCTATGCATTAACACGACAACCCGCGAACCCACTACGAATGCTCGATAATCTGTTACGAATACATACGTATGCAGTATACGATGTGAGTACGAATGCAGTACGAACCTGTTACGCTGTGACACGACCCCCCCCCCTCCCCGGAGGCCACGCGAACCTATATAAAGACGGTCGAGCGAGGCTCTTCATTTCATGGAAGAAACACGAATATTTTAATCTTGTCGATTCGTGTTTCTTCTATGGAATGTACAACATACGATGGTCTTCGCGTTTGAGGTACTAATTAGAATATAACAAAGGTTCATTGTGCTAAACTGGAAAGTATGAACATTACATGTGTAATGGAACGTGTTGGCTTGTAAAATTATCAGTGTGTTTATCGAAGCAATGTACCGGGTACATTTATTGTAGACTTCACTGAATTATTAACGAAATATATAGTCATCTGAATCTTTGAAGCGAGACCCGAATTGAACGTGACATGCGCAGTGATTTCTTCCATACCACTTCGCGTATCGCGACTTCGCGTATCGCGACTTCGCCTATCGCGACATCGCGTATCGCCTATCGCGACTTCGTGTATCGCCTATCGCGACTTCGCGTATCGCCTATCGCGACTTCGTGTATCGCCTATCGCGACTTCGCGTATCGCCTATCGCGTATCGCGACTTCGCGTATCGCCTATCACGACTTCGCGTATCGCGTATCGCGACTTCGTGTATCGCCTATCGCGACTTCGCGTATCGCCTATCGCGACTTCGTGTATCGCCTATCGTGACTTCGCGTATCGCGACTTCGCGTATCGCCTATCGCGACTTCGCGTATCGTGTATCGCGACTTCGTGTATCGCCTATCGCGACTTCGCGTATCGCCTATCGCGACTTCGTGTATCGCCTATCGCGACTTCGCGTATCGCCTATCGCGTATCGCGACTTCGTGTATCGCCTATCGCGACTTCGTGTATCGCCTATCGCGACTTCGCGTATCGCCTATCGCGACTTCGCGTATCGCCTATCGCGTATCGCGACTTCGCGTATCGCGACTTCGCACTATCGCTTCGCGACTTCGCATTATCGCTTCGCTTCTTCGCGTTATCGCTTCGCGTCTTCGCGTTATCGCTTCGCGTCTTCGCGTTATCGCTTCGCGTCTTCGCGTTATCGCTTCGCGACTTCGCATTATCGCTTCGCGTCTTCGCAATATCGCTTCGCGTCTTCGCAGTATCGCTTCGCGACTTCGCATATCGCTTCGCGACTTCGCATTATCGCTTCGCGACTTCGCATTATCGCTTCGCGACTTCGTACTATCGCGACTTCGCCCCATACTTCTTGAGGGCGAAGTGCGATGGCCCCTCTCGGCCATCATAGGTATACTGACACACCAAGCTAGAGAAGAATGTCCTACAGACAATGTTAACCAGGTACGAGTGTCCTACGGACAACTATCACCTAGGGATTAATGTCCTACCCTGGGGAAGAGTGTCCGTGTTTCATTTGTTGATATGGAGATTATTTGGGTAAAGCGGGTGTGATGTTGGTTGGGGGTGAGAGGGTGTCGGTAGCTTGAGTATGATTGGCTGGTTCGATGACGTCACAAGGACATCTTGTCCGGTAGCATTATACCGATTTGCTTTACTTTTAAAATGCTTTGAGCATGGAGAATATTTTTTTCGGGCAAGCAGAAGACTTTTTGTGTGATTTAGAGCTACACACTTGACGAAACATGGAGGACGAGAAATTCCTCAGTAATAGTATATATTTCCGTGGAGAGCGAGGCGGGAGAGTTGGACTGATGGATTCACTGCGTGACGTGTAGAGCTCCGAGTATCCGAACAGGCACACACATTGCTCGACGAAATATAGCACCAATATTATTAAATTATCACGTTCATGCGCACTGTGGACTTAGAATATGTATAACCTTTGTCTCGAGACGACATCGCTTGCATGCGCACTCGCTTGCGATGTGTGTTTTGGTCAAACATTTTGTGCAGGGTAATCCATTCAAAACTCTCACTTTGTACATACATAGGGTTGTTTTCGTGACAGTAGCCTCACACAGACTGTTCCACCGTCCAGTGATAGTAGACAATGCGTATTAACCCGCTTATTGATCTTTGACCTATTGACGTCACAGTCACGTGACCGGAAGTGACCTTGCTTCCCGCGCAATAGTGTTTTCGGTACATTTTGTGTGCATGCGCAGGGTAAAAAGTCACTTCCTGTGACGTCTCGGAGGCCAAAGGTCAATATGCGTATTAATACGCATTCTCTACTACTATCCTATGTCTTTAGCCTTACACCTTGGAACGATGTGAGTCTACATATTTTACACCTTTAAGTACGGGCCGTTCTCCCTCCGCTACGTGACTCTACATATTTTACATAAAAAAGTACGGGCCGCTCTCCCTCCGCTACGTGACAACTACGGTCGAATATTCGGCTTTTCACCAAAAATGGCGTTATTTGCGCTGAAAACTTACCTCACTTCCACTCTTTGCATTTCTTGTCTACATGAAATATCACAGTAAGAATTTAAATGACACAGTTATCTCCCCTGCTAGTCACCTGATTGCATAGCTACCCACAATTCTACTTCCTTCTTGTTCTACTGCTTCGTAGGGCTGGAAGTAAACATTGTCAACTCCGTGAAAAAGTGCCTTTTCTAGCGAAACTACTCACAGTTGGATTACCTCAGACGTCTGATTTTCTGCAAGAAGTCCTTTGGGAAGTATTCTCTAAGTTATCAGCGTAAAAATGGCTCAAAATATGTCTCAAATGTCATGCATGTCTTGTGGAGGTGACAAGCCTAGTTATGACCTTCACTCAGTGTGTCCGCCATGCCGCCAGGGTAGAATCTGTACATGGGACACGGCCTGTGAAGAGTGTATTGTGTGGGCGCCCGGCATATTCCAGGTGTATCTGGCCGGTTCTCTGGCAGCTAACGAAGGAAATAATGTTGTTATGCCTGCCAATCTCGCAAACGAGACATATGTAGCACAGTCTCCTCGTACTAATGTAGGCGAGGAGTCTAGGGGGTTTGTTAGTTCAGTAGCTGGGTCTTCATTAGTCAGCCTATTGGATGTAAATAAAGATAAACAAACGCCCCCCCCCGCTCACGATACTTCCATTTCAGGCCAGGTGAAGGGTCAATCAGGTAAGGGATCGACCCGGTTGGTACAAGTGGAAGGAGTAATCGAAGATATGGAATCTGGTACTACGACAACTGTGGAAGTGGAGATTCCTATTGAGCGGACGCCTGGATGTGACGATGAAGGGAAATCGGTGACGGACCCAGGCTTAGCGTGGGAAAGCCAGGGGACTCCGATCGCTCGATCGGAGTCAACTTATGATTATGAAAACTTGGGCAGCACCAGTGAGGAGCCTAATGTTAAATTTTCATTTGGGTCCGGGGTTGGGAAAATACCTTCCTCGACGCTGTCGAGGCCTGGACTTCCCGGTCGCTCAGTTACGCCTTTAACTGCTGCTTCCGGTTTGTCTGAATTTTCTCAACCTGCTTCTGGTTACTCTGGTGGCCTTCCTCGTTCCCTTGCCGAGACGTTTGTGTCTACGAGCCTTCTGGGCCACCAGAGATTAAGGTTCCCGCAACAACGGCAGTATGGTATGTATTCAGGTACCCATAATATGTCAAATTTTTTGCCTGTGTCTGAGTTGCGTTATCAAGAACCCTCAATCAGACCAGTTCAAATTATGCGGCATCCGGTTGCTGGTCTACCTTCGCCCTTGCGTGGCTTAGGTCAGATATCTGCTTCCGGTGGTGTTCGAGGTACGGGACCGGGAATTTATCGTATGATGCGTCCTCCTATACGTGCTTCCGGTTTACGACCTCGTATGCCTGTTCACCGACCTTTACAGTGGCCGTGCTCACGTCCAGCTGGAGGGTCCTTGAGTGTGAACACACCTCGTCAGGCCTTGCTTCCGGTCCACTCTCAAGTGACTGATCCCACATTGGCTGCCATACTGCGCGGTATGGAACAGCAACGTGAGGAAATGAAGGAATTGAGAGAGATGATGACCAGTCAATTCCGAAGTAGTACGCCACTGCTTCCGGTTTTGACTGAACAGTCTAGGAAACCGGAAGCTAATTTGTCGAGGACTATCCCTTCCAATACTCCCTCCTGGCAGGAAGCCCCGGAAGCTATGGAAGTGGATAGGGACCAGTACGGTAGATCTGAATTGAATGAACCTACCAATACTGATCCGGATGCTAGGAAATATTATGAACTTATTTCCGGCATCTATGACTTAATTCCTGATATGCAGCTTCCGGTCCCACATGCGGGGGATATTGAAACTGAATCAGGAGAGTCAAACCGGGTTACGAGGTCGGCTACCACGCTTCCGGCCTCAACTGCTATTCATTCTATCTGCCATTTATTCCATAGAACGTTAGCAGAACCCACTACGCAGGAGGAACGTGCTATAAGGTTGAGACCAAAAGCTCGCTTCCGCCCTGCAGGATCTTCTGGTCCGTTCCCAGTACAGAAGCCAAACACACGAAGTTACGGCGTACATAACTCACCGTTTAGCTTCCGGTCTGCAGAGGTGAACGGCGACTTTCAGTATTTATGCTCTAGCAATACTAAAGTGCCTAGTAATCCGGATGTTCCTTGCACGAACAAACAGGCCGCAGTACTTGAGGAAACTGCTCGACAAGGAGTGGCGATTACGAATCACCTTGACTGGTTTCTTAAAGCCATAAAGGATGGTTTATTTTCGCTGTCGGGCGCGGAGAGTCAAGAACAGTTACAGGAGGGTATAAACCTCGTTCTTGACTACCAGAAGATTGCTTCCGGTGCTGTAGAAGATTTTCTGGTACACAATGCCTATCTATCTTCTATGCTAGTGTATTTAAGGAGAAAGGCCTTCATTCCTTTTATGCATAGTTACACACCGGAAGCTGTAAAGAGGAGTCTACTAGAGACATCTACGGCTCCTTCTTTACTGTTTGGTGATGCTGTTGCCGAAGTTCGACCTGAAATGGATCGTATAGAGCATGACAGGTCAGTTGCTTCCGGTGCTTCGTCTAAGAGACCTATGGCTTCCGGGTTGGGTCCAAAGGCGAAGAAGGCTAAGAAGAACCCGCCTAGTTCCAAGGCTAATAAGGGTGCTTCCGGCCAACAGCATAACCAGGCGCCTACTTCTTTAGAGCCAAGAGTATCGACCTATGGCCATAAGAAGCAGGGTAAGGGGAAATCTAAGCAGTCAAAGAAGGATTCCTGATGTCTCGGGCCGTACCGGGTGGCTTCCGGTATGGCGGGAACACCGAGACATAACGTTTCCAGTTGCCCAGCAACTAGACCTTCCGGTAGGGGGAAGGCTGCAGTTGTTTTGGAGGAACTGGATAAGGATCGGGACGGAAGCGTGGGTCATTCGAACGATCAGATACGGCTATCGCCTAATGTTCGACACGCTTCCTCCCTTGACTGCTCATCCCCTTCCGTCTCGTATACCATTACGAACGGGTCATCTATCAGCGATACAGTCCTCTGTGGACAAGCTGATAGAGAAGGCAGCTGTAATAGAGCTTCCGGTTTGGGACACGTCACCCGGGTTCTATTCGCTGGTCTTTCTGGTCCCCAAGAAAGACACGTCCGAGATGCGCATGGTTATAAACCTAAAGCGCCTCAACAAGGACTACCTCACTCCACCGCCACACTTCCGCATGGAGTCCTTCCGGTCTATCCGGACAGTACTCGGACAAGGGGAATGGCTGACTTCTCTGGATTTAAGGGATGCATACCTGCATATCCCGATACATCCGGGGGACAGGAAGTACTTGAGATTCATGGTCGGCAAACGACGCTTCCAAATTCAAGTGCTTCCGTTCGGCCTATCCACTCCCCCTTGGGTGTTCACACGAGTGTTTACACCAGTGGCACAATTCCTGCACAGTCTAGGTATAAAGTACCACTTTTATATCGACGACTCCCTGCTAAGGAATGCCTGCAAGGAGCAGTTAATCCTAGACACCCAGTTTGTCTTAAGGATGTTGACTTCTCTGGGATACATCCCACACGAAGAGAAATCAGAGCTGATTCCTTCACAAAGGCGCAAATTTCTGGGGGTGGAATACGATACGCTACGAGCTCTCGCCAAACCCCCAGAAGATCGATGGCTAAAGATAACGACGAAGATACCTCAGTTCCTCAAGTTATCTCAGGCCAGGGCTTTACACTTTGCTGCGATAATCGGCCTCTTGACGTCAACACAGGATGTAACACCAAGAGGGCGGTTGCAGCTTCGTCCCTTAATGATTTACTTCAATCATCAATGGGTCGAAAGGCAGTTGAATCCGTGGATACCTGTAACACCACTAGTCAAACAATGCCTCCTATGGTGGCTGGATCCACTCAACGTTATGCCAGGTGTGTCCCTACTTCCGTTTCGTCCGTCACATCACCTGTTCACGGACGCATCTATGGAAGGATGGTGAGCCCACCTCGAGTCCAAGTCGACATCCGGGTTATGGACAATCGAGGAACGCTCGTACCATATAAACGTGTTGGAGTTTATGGCAGTGACACATGCCATCCGCACGTGGGTGAGCGTATTGACTGACAAGAACCTGCTGGTTGCGACGGACAACACAACAGTCGTGTCCTATATCAACAAGCAGGGGGGACGAGATCTCCGCAATTACAAAGCCAAGCGGAAATCTTTTTCGGTCTGTGTTGGGACAACAACATATCGGTGTTGGCCAGGCACATCCCGGGGGTACTGAACGTCTTAGCGGATTCGCTTTCACGACGGAATCAGATAATTCCCACGGAGAGGCAACTTCACCCAGACATACTAAAACAAATAGCTCATGTCTGGGAGATGCCACACATAGATCTGTTCGCCACTCGGCGCAACAATCTACTGCCCCTGTTCATGTCGCCGGTTCCGGATCCGTCAGCATATGCAGTGGACGCACTATCGCAGGACTGGTCAAGGATGGTAGCATATGCGTTCCCTCCTCCAGCTATCCTAGCGAAGGTACTTCAGAAGATCCGCGAACACATGTGTCGTTTACCTGATTGTTCCGTGGTGGCCAGCAAGGCCGTGGTTCCCGGAACTATTGGATCTTCTGGTAGATGTACCAAGACAGCTTCCGGTATGGCACAATCTTCTGCGCCAGCCCGGAACGTCGACATTCCACAGCCAACCAGGACTGTTCCACTACCACGTGTGCAAGTGCTCAAGCAGCACTTCGCTCAGGCGGGATTTTCAGCGGAGGTTGGGCGCCGAATGGCACAATCTATTCGACCGTCCTCTTCCGCTGTATACAACTCAAAGTGGGCAATCTTCGATCTTTGGTGTGAAGAGAGGGATATTAATCCATCCTGCGCAACTATCCCTGAGATAGCAGAGTTTCTATTGTACCTGTTCAGGGATAGGGGCCTGGTGCCTGCTACGGTAGAAGGTTATAGAGCGGCCATTGCTCAACCTGTTCTACTGGGTACTGGGATTAATCCCTCGACTGATCCAAACTTATCTGCACTTATCAAGTCATACAAGATAACTGGTCAGTCGGCTGTTCCGAAATTACCTAAGTGGGACTTAGCCTTAGTACTTCGGCAATTGGGAGAGCCACCTTTCGAGCCAATAGAAGCTATTGAGCTAAAATATTTATCATACAAAACTTTGTTTTTGTTGGCTCTTGCTTCAGCAGCTAGGGTGTCAGAGCTGCATGCGCTCGATAAAAGGAACATCAGACACTCTAGGAACTGGAGCAAGGTAGTTCTCACAACGGTTCCTGAGTTTGTGGCCAAGAATCAAGCCCTCTACGATTCCATATCTCGAGAGTTCACAATTCCAGCCTTATCTGCTTTCCTTTCGTCCGGTCTTGAATCAGACATGTTAATGTGTCCGGTTCGGGCTCTTGCGTGTTACCTGAATCGTACAGAGGAGATCAGAGCGGGAAGGAGGCGTTTGTTTATCCCTTTCGATCCCAAAGCCAAACAAGAAATAAGGAAAAACACTATCTCGAGTTGGCTCAAAAATACGATTCGGCTAGCGTACTCCACGGCTACTGATAGGCAAGCTGCGCTTGTAAACGTTTCGGGTCACGAGATTAGGGCATTAGCGGCATCATGGCCTCTATGGACTAACAGATCGGTGACAGACATTATGAGGGCGTGCTACTGGAGGTCAAACACGACATTTGCCTCCTACTATCTCCGGGACATGACGTTGGCATGTAACGACCTCTATTCTATCGGCCCACTTGTGACCGCACAGCGAGTGTCAGGGGGACCGAGGCCAGCAATATAGCTACAAAAGTCCGGGCGTACAGTTGTAACCCTGCTTGCGGGTGAGTGCATTTTTTTCTCTCGGCCCCTTTCGAAAAAAAGGGGGGGGGGGCGTATATTGCATCTCAGCCTTGAAGTCAGAGTAGCAACAGAGGTTCCCTGTGTACCATAGGCATACGGGTTATTACTGTTGTATGATTTCATGGATCCTCTGTGAGGTAGAAGATCTATGATTTCTACTTTGAACTAGTCACTATGTATGGCATTTATCACTACCACGGATTGTATCAGTTTGCCCACCTACCTTACGGTGGCATTCTATGCAAAGAGTGGAAGTGAGGTAAGTTTTCAGCGCAAATAACAAAAAAAAATTACAAGTAAATTTTCTGTTATTAAGCTAAAACTTACCTCACTTCCAGTGATGCCCACCCAACCTCCCCGCTATGATACATCCAGACCATGTATCGCAGTGGAACAAGAAGGAAGTAGAATTGTGGGTAGCTATGCAATCAGGTGACTAGCAGGGGAGATAACTGTGTCATTTAAATTCTTACTGTGATATTTCATGTAGACAAGAAATGCAAAGAGTGGAAGTGAGGTAAGTTTTAGCTTAATAACAGAAAATTTACTTGTAAAATTTTTTTTTTAAGCATACCATTTAAGATTTTAAATTCCGAACAACTCAATATTTCAGTGTCATATCGGTTAACTACGGTGGCCCGTTAGGCCCATTGTCGTTTTCTTTCGATTTCCTATGTTTTTCTTCTATTTCCGAAGAAACCAACTTAATTTTCTAGATTTTCTTTGTATTTTCCAAGAAATCAACTGAATTTTCAGCGAATTCATAGCAATATTCTGCGAATTTTCCGTGTTCAACGACGTAAAAACAGAGACAAAATCGAAGAAAAACCTATGAAATTCTTGAAAAACATCAAATATAATTTCCTCCGCGGATATAATATTTCCTCCGCGGATATAATATTTCCTCCGCGGATATAATCATTTCCTCCGCGGATATAATATTTCCTCCGCGGATATAATATTTCCTCCGCGGATATAATATTTCCTCCGCGGATATAATATCTCCTCCGCGGATATAATATTTCCTCCGCGGATATAATCATTTCCTCCGCGGATATAATATTTCCTCCGCGGATATAATATTTCCTCCGCGGATATAATCATTTCCTCCGCGGATATAATATTTCCTCCGCGGATATAATCATTTTCCTCCGCGGATATAATATTTCCTCCGCGGATATAATATTTCCTCCGCGGATATAATATTTCCTCCGCGGATGTAATCATTTCCTCCGCGGATATAATATTTCCTCCGCGGATATAATATTTCCTCCGCGGATATAATATTTCCTCCGCGGATATAATATTTCCTCCGCGGATATAATCATTTCCTCCGCGGATATAATATTTCCTCCGCGGATATAATCATTTCGTCCGCGGATATAATATTTCCTCCGCGGATATAATATTTCCTCCGCGGATATAATCATTTCCTCCGCGGATATAATATTTCCTCCGCGGATATAATATTTCCTCCGCGGATATAATCATTTCCTCCGCGGATATAATATTTCCTCCGCGGATATAATATTTCCTGCGCGGATATAATCATTTCCTCCGCGGATATAGTATTTCAGCGAATTCATAGCAATATTCTGCGAATTGTCCGTGTTCAACGACGTCAAAACAGAGACAAAATCGAAGAAAAACCTATGAAATTCTTGAAAAACACCAAATATAATTTTCTCCGCGGATATAATATTTCCTCCGCGGATATAATATTTCCTCCGCGGATATAATCATTTCCTCCGCGGATATAATCATTTCCTCCGCGGATATAGTATTTCAGCGAATTCATAGCAATATTCTATAATATTTCCTCCGCGGATATAATATTTCCTCAGCGGATATAATATTTCCTCCGCGGATATAATATTTCCTCCGCGGATATAATATTTCCTCCGCGGATATAATATTTCCTCCGCGGATATAATCATTTCCTCCACGGATATAATATTTCCTCCGCGGATATAATATTTCCTACGCGGATATAATCATTTCCTCCGCGGATATAATATTTCCTCCGCGGATATAATATTTCCTCCGCGGATATAATCATTTCCTCCGCGGATATAATATTTCCTCCGCGGATATAATATTTCCTCCGCGGATATAATTTCCTCCGCGGATATAATATTTCCTCCGCGGATATAATATTTCCTCCGCGGATATAATATTTCCTCCGCGGATATAATCATTTCCTCCGCGGATATAATATTTTCTCCGCGGATATAATATTTCCTCAGCGGATATAATATTTCCTCCGCGGATATAATCATTTCCTCCGCGGATATAATATTTCCTCCGCGGATATAATATTTCCTCTGCGGATATAATCATTTCCTCCGCGGATATAATATTTCCTCCGTGGATATAATATTTCCTCCGCGGATATAATCATTCATTTCCTCCGCGGATATAATATTTCCTTCGCGGATATAATTAATTTCCTCCGCGGAGGAAATCCACGTGACTTGAGTACTAGAAAGACGGCAAATTCATTAGCATTTTTGAGGCCGAGGAGTGAGGCTGATGTGCAGGTGACGTCACGATGGCGTCACTATGACGTCACATCCGGTGACATCCGGATCAAAGGTCACATCCGGTCACGTGGCAACCGGGTCACTTCCTGTGACGTCACGATGGCGTCATTATGACGTCACATCCGGTGACATCCGGGTCAAAGGTCACATCCGGTCACGTGGCATCCGGTAACATCCGGGTCACTTCCTGTGACGTCGCTTCCGGTCACCTGGCGGCCCAGCAAGAGTTATCTGCCCCTACCTAATACCCCAGTGACTTCCAATGTTAATCTCATGCAGGTATGGGAAAGGGGGCTTGAAGATGTCTTTGAACGCCACTATGAGATTCGCCCCCGTTTTCTTCCGGATGGGTACCACCCACGCATACTTCGATAGGATATCGATGCACGTCAAGATATACCGATTCCCATCGTTGTGCTTGGCAAAGGCGCTCATATCGACCAAATCCGCTTGCCACTGGGCATCTATTCCTCCCACGATGACCCAGTTCCGTAGAAATGGCGACGGACAGATCGATGTAACTATTTTGGGAGTAGCCAATTACGAATCCGGGATGAAATTTTACATAAAGCGCGTTAAATTAGGATCTGTCTATTGACGCTTGGGTTAAATTGATTTTTAATGAATTTAATTATTTAATAATTAAGGTAAAATTTATTTTCAAAATCTGACCTCGGATTCGTGATCTGCGTTATCCATATTACTTTAGGAAGAAGTTTAGAGTAATTCGGAACAGTGGAATTGGGGGCTGCCCATTGAAGCCTGGGTTAAATTGATTTCTAATAAAATTAATTGACCAGCAGAAGGCTGTCCATTTTTCTACATGGGGTATATTTAGCAATACAGTGACAAATTCTACATGTAACGCCGACCCCTAGCATGTTGTGACCGCGAGTTTGCGACACACATTGCAAACAATCTCGCAAGCCAAGGTCAAAAGTTAATTTTTGAACTCATTTTGGTACTTTTTCGGTCGACATTTTTTGGGTCACCGATTCCTTTCAAATTTTTACTCACCTAGCTGATTACGAATCTGCAATCAGAATTGACGTAGGTCTCTAAGGTTTTTTTAAAAGAATTTTTGAAATACTGAAAATTTGCCATCTACCTTGGGGCTGAAATGGTCTGAAAAATTCGACCTTCACCGGTTAACCTCAAACTTCGCACTAAAGTATACTGGAGGTCGTAGGTCACGAATATGAGGTCAGATTTGACCTTGACCTTGACCTTCATATTAAAATGGCGATTCGAAAATTTGGGTATGACTTTGACCTTGGCGCAAGGTAACAAGATATTGTCGGACGACCTTGACCTTTTCATATATGATGACTCCGTAACCTCTGAGTTGACTAATGACCATGACCTTGACCTCTGACCTCAAGGTAAAATTTGCGATAATGCATTCCGATTGTACTATCGCATTTTAAAACCCAAGGTCAAAAGTCAAGTTCCATGTCATGGGTCAACTCAGAGGTCACGGGGTCTTCACATATGAAAAGGTCAAGGTCGTCCGACAATATCTTGTGACCTTGCGCTAGGGTCAAAGTTATACCCAAATTTTCGAATCGCCATTTTAATGTGAAGCTCAAGGTGAAGGTCAAATCTGACCTCATATTCGTGACCTACGACCTCCAGTATAGTTTATTTCGAAGTTTGAGGTCAATCGGTCAAGGCCGAATTTTTCAGACCATTTTAGCCCAAGGTTGTTTCACCGATTCCTTCCAAATTTGATGTGGTAAGAGTATGGATCTAGCTGATAACGAAACTGCGGTCGGAATCGATCTAGGGCCCTACATTTTTTTTTTACCGATTTTTGAATATTCCAATACTTAACCTAGGCTTCAATGGACACTTTTTTTTGTATCAAACCAATCCAAATTTTGACCTCGGATTCGTGATCAGAGACCTCGAAAACCTATATACACATAATTTGAGGTCATTCGGTGAAGGTTGAAACTTGACCTCCAAAAACACCTAAGGGTGACCCCTTAGCGAAATTTTGGTCAGAATTTTTGCTGTCACCGATTGACCTCAAACTTTGGCCTTGACCTTGACCTTGACCTCTGACCTGAAGGTAAAATTTGCGATAGTGCATTCCAATTGTACCATCGCATTTTTAAACCCAAGGCCAAAGGTCAAGTTCGATGTCATGGGTCAACGCAGAGGTCATGGGGTCATCACATATCAAAAGGTCAAGGTCGTCTGACAATATCTTGTTACCTTGCGCCAAGGTCAAAGTCATACCCAAATTTTCGAATCGCCATTTTAATCTGAAGGTCAAGGTCAAGGTCAAATCTGACCTCATATTCGTGACCTACGACCTCCAGTATACTTTATTGCGAAGTTTGAGGTCAATCGGTGAAGGTCGAATTTTTCAGACCATTTCAGCCCCAAGGTATAGATGGCAAATTTTCAGTATTTCAAAAATTCTTTTAAAAAAACTTAGAGACCTACGTCAATTCTGATTGCAGATTCGTAATCAGCTAGGTGAGTACTATCAGTTCACCAAATTTGAAAGGAATCGGTGACCCAAAACATTTCGACCGAAAAAGTACCAAAATGAGTTCAAAAATTAACTTTTGACCTTGGCTTGTGAGATTTTAATTGGAAAACATAAACCCGTACCTCTATGCACAACTACATTTCCTCAGCTATCCATAGAGGTGCGACCCATATTTGTGTGTGCAATGGGTGTCGCAAACTCGCGGTCACAACATGCTAGGGGTCGGCATTACATGTAGAATTTGCATGTAAAAAATCAATTTAACCCCGGCTTCAATGGACAGACCCAATTCCACTGTTCCGAATTACACTAAACTTCGTCCTAAAGTATTGTCGAGGACGTAGATGACGAATCCGAGGTCAGATTGTAAAATTTATTTTATCTTAATTATTAAATAATTAATTTTATTAGAAATCAATTTAACCCAGGCTTCAATGGGCAGCACCCAATTCCACTGTCCCGAATTACTCTAAACTTCGTCCTAAAGTAATATGGATAACGCAGATCACGAATCCGAGGTCAGATTTTGAAAATAAATTTTACCTTAATTATTAAATAATTAAATTCATTAAAAATCAATTTAACCCAGGCGTTAATAGACAGATCCTAATTTAACGCGCTTTATGTAAAATTTCATCCCGGATTCGTAATTAGCTACTCCCAAAATAGTTACATCGATCTGTCCGTCGCCATTTTCTACGGAACCGGGTCATCGTAGGAGGAATAGATTACCAGTGGCAAGCGGATTTGGTCGATATGAGCGCCTTTGCCAAACACAACGATGGGAATCGGTATATCTTGACGTGCATCGATATCCTATCGAAGTATGCGTGGGTGGTACCCATCCGGACGAAAACGGGGGCGAATCTCATAGTGGCGTTCAAAGACATCAGTAGTAGGTAGTAAGTATCTGCTACCTTTACCCCTCAACTGCGCATGCGCGAGAACCTGTTTTGACGTCATTTGGGGCGGAGCGAGGGGTTATTGGGGCGTGGCCTATGAGTGCACTTGCACTGGGTTTTTCCAAAAATTGGGTTTATTCAAGATGGCGGCTTGTTTTTGTATGGTGGGGGTGGTGTGTTTCAAGATGGCGGCTTGTTTTTGTATGGTGGGGGTGGTCGTTTTCAAGATGGCGGCTTGTTTGTGTATGTTAGGGGTGGTCGGTTTCAAGATGGCGGCTTGTTTTTGTATGGTGGGGGGTGGTCGTTTTCAAGATGGCGGCTTGTTTGTGTGTGTTATGGGTTTTCCCCAGCCCTCATTTGCATATGTTCAAGATGGCGGCTTGTTTGTGTATGTTAGGGGTGGTCGGTTTAAAGATGGCGGCTTGTTTGTGTGTGTAATGGGTTTTCCCCAGCCCTCATTTGCATATGTGTTTCAAGATGGTGGCTTGTTTGTGTATGGTGGGGGTGGTCGGTTTCAAGATGGCGGCCAATTTCACTTTCCCGATCCCCAGCATTTCACTTTCCCGATCCCCAGCCCTCATTTGCATATGTGTTTCAAGATGGCGGCTTGTTTGTGTGTGTTAGGGGTGGTCGTTTTCAAAATGGCGGCCTGTTGTCCGCTGAAAATATGCAAATGAGGTCTTTGGGTGTCGTTTT